>JAVTVY010042392.1:0-19055 GCA_036873755.1 Hanleya hanleyi
TTTTTCACAGAATTCAAGGTGGCGGCCAAACCACGTGACCTAGGAGCAAAATTTTTGCATATTCGTGATCGCCATGTCCTATAACATATATTTTCCGGTCAAAATCCGTTACTTGAAAATCCGACCATTTTGATTGGTCGATGGCGGCCATCTTTTTTAACGGATGAACTTTATAAATCATAATATGGGAACTCTGTCCATTGATCATGTGTACCAAGTTTCATAGCGATCGGTTCAGGGGTTTCAGAGGAGAAGATCGTTGAACGTTTTAAGCCTAATCCAACATGGCCGCCAAGGCATCTGACCAATCAGAATCAACTTAGTACATGCATTAGATCTCATCTCCCAGAACATATCCTGTAAGTTTGGTCTTAATCCACCGCATCGTTCTTGAGATATCTGTGGCGCAAAATCATGTGGAATAATAAGAATAATCCGAACGATTTCAATAGGGGACCTAGGTCCACTGGACCTGGTCCCCTAATAAGAGTGGAATAGCGAGATATACACTGTCATCTCCCAAACATGTGTCTATCTCATTCAATATCGAACAACACAACTGGCTCGTTGAAGTTAGAACGTATATTTCAGCTTCCCATTATATATTAATATATTTGACTCACAACACATTGTTTAGGGGATGTTAACGATGCATCGCTTAACTAGGGTATTCTGCACACAGAATCCAAATTTAACAAACAAAAGCAGGGAACAAATCAAATGTATCACTTCGAATGTTGATGGGGAATAGGTTTACATTTAAACTGTATCTGTATCTCAAATCAACTATACTACAATCATAAAACCATTAGCATGAATAACAAATAAATTGATACCTGATAATTTCCGATCCATCATGATATAACTGCGTCAAGGTCTTTGCAGTACATAATTTAATGAGACGGCTGAATAATTTCATTTTTTAAGTGCAATGCTTGTAATTTATCTAATACATTAGGCTGTATGACTCATATACAAAATGTTTGCGACGAAATGAAACGTATACGGGTTATTGATTTCAGTTTAATATCATTTGATTCTGACATAATTTATCGCTATCAAAGCTCCCACACGCGAAATAAACATTATACTTGGATATTTATGAGCGATATAAAAAAAACGGTAGAAATTGTACCGTAATGAGAGAAGTCTTCTCCGATGTCCATGCCTTTGTTCTTCTCCCAGGTGAAGTTGTTTATGTGCCCTCGGAGACCGGTAGATTCTCTCAGGTGTACGGGTGTTTATCACGATCACACAGACACTAAATTAACCGAACAATCCACCGTCACATAATATATTACCCCGTCGATGAGTCAGTGTTGCTCATTTAGCATGAAGCCATTTAGATTCTTTCGTTCGACCATACCTGCCTTATCAATAATATTGCGTTGAGACCACTCTATCATCAAAATTGTGTTGGAAATAACCTAAATTGTGTTGTAAGCAGCAAAAATTTGTACTGGAAGCAACAGAAATCGTTCATGTTGGAGCCATTTTAGCACAAAATTGCGTGGAAGAACAAATCACAGAGCTGCGTTATATCGGCTTGAAATAAAATTTCATCTAAGAGGCCATATAATAATTAATTTTGAGTACCGTACAAATTCGGCTAGATCTTCCACTTGAACATTTTTCAATGCAGAACATTTTAAGTGATTGACATAAATTCAAAATATCCCTAAACACTCCCAATAAGCACCCCAATGTTTCTTGACTAGAATGTTGTGTTTGCTCACGAGATTATGAGTTTTATGTGGTGAAAAGTCAGCCATGTAACATAGACCGTCCTATAATACGAGAAATGTACTGTGAAACCTTGTGAAACAATGTTGCGGAAAATCTGTAGAATGTATGTTCAATGTATGACTAAAAATTGCACATGCACGTGAATGTCGTATCGTAAACGGAGGTCATTGAAGACCCCAGTAACTGTATTTTCCATAATTTTCATCACTTATCAATATGTTGCATTTATGTCCGATATGATATCTCAGGTTGAAATGGTACAAAGAATTCTCACTCTATATGACTCCATCGATCGCGTAGCCGAACCTGCGTGGCGTATGAAGCCGAAACTCTACCCACGAGAGGATTGCAATACAAGGGAGAGAACCTCATAGAGAGTTCAAGACTATTTATATCTGGAATAAGTTAGCTCCCTTTTTCCAGATAAAGCGAGGAAAAAGCATCTCTTACAATTAAGGAGGTTCCCGACAATAATGTGGTTTCCAATAGGCAATACGACCTCAATGAAATCACGCTGGCAAACTGGCTTAGCGAAATCAGGGTAACTTGGCCCAGTGACCGGTTTTACATGTTGGCTTGCTACTGTCTCGAAGGGAAGCCTGGTGTCCCCTCCTCCCCCCTCTCCACCCATTTTTGTTAGATGTTCTGGTTCAGCATTGTTCCAGAAAACCTCTGGAGCATTTAGTATTGTGTAGGTGTGCATCCATTTTACCCATTTCGATGATTTTGCTCAGAGTTATGGTAATTGATCATCCATAGCAATATGTGCTTGTCCGGATCATATCTGGGTTACCATTTGACGCACAACTTGGAAACTTGCATGTAAGATACTTAGTATTTTCCAGATGTGCACTGTACCCATTTCTATTGTGCTATTGTCCTTTGCCATCAACCTCAATATAGGCTTGTCCGGACTTTCTCAGTTACTATCTGATAGGCTAACTTGACACACCCATGGACGGTAAATTACTGTCTTGCAGATGAGCTTTGTCAGAATATCAATAAAGACTAGTACATTATCGTTCGGCCTGTATGTTCCTTTTGGGTCTAGGACAGTTCCCCTCTCGGACAGTTTCCCACTGGACAGTTTCCCACTCGGACATTTCCCTACTGGGACAGTTACCTACTCGCACAATTCCCCGCTTCGATTTAACGCAAATAACACATGATGAACAGCCTGTCTGTTCAGTGATCCGTGACTTCAGCTGAGTAAACAGGGCGAGAGAAACTCCCCAATCTTTTAACATGGGGGAGTATTTTAAACCAGTGATATCTCGCGAAAATACAACAAAATATATTTCACAGTAGTCGTTTTCTTTGAATATTGGCTATAGAGTGTGGCCCTTTAGTGCATTCTGTAAGATTTCCGTGCTTTAATTTATGTGTGTGGAAAACTGTCCGACTGGGGAATTGTCCGCACCCCCTACCTTATTATTTGGCAAAGAAATTTGAAATATTCTAAGGAGATGCTTAGTATCGTGTGTGTGTGCATTGTCCGGATTGTCACCCGTTTCGATGATATCTCCAGATGTGCTGCCCTTTATCGTCATTATCAATATGTGCATTCTTGTCCGGATTGTAACTCCCTGACTTTAGCTCTCTAAAATAATTAGATTGAAATTAGTGACCAATCTTTTATTGGATTGAAAATATTCAATCTAATAGATTGAAAACGATAAAGTGAATCTGTTGTAGGCAAAATATTCAATGTAATAGATTTAAATTTTCAATCTAATAGATGGAATATTCAATCGAATAGATTGGTCACTATAGTCTGACCATTTTAATTAATCGTTATAGAGGTGTGTACGGTTTATCATTCGGCAATTTTACTGGGCATGGGATATAAGCGACATTCTCACGGACCGCCTGTTATTACTGTATTCGGCATCAATGACCTTTGTGCCAGTGAGCATGAATATATTATGACGTCTCCCTATGTAATTGAGACCCGGTACATAAACAACTTTACTGGAGTTTTATATAGAGAGAATTAAAAAGTTAGTTCAAGCGTGATATATTATTGATATCACAGAGAAATGGTAGTCATTTTGTAGAGTTCCGTTTGTTATACACGCTGCAAAAAAGACAATTGTTGAATGCGCACTGGCTGTGACTGAAATAAACGCATGATATCGCATCCGCGAGAACTATTTCTGAATTGGCAATTGGGTACGAGGGTATTGGGCTCGATGGTAGCCTGATGAAGAATGTTTAGTGTGTAACCTGTGTCGCTTCAGTCAAAACTCAGGAGATTATGAAATCGATAGAGGCGATTCCCCACATCAGAAGCATGATGAATTTTTAGACTTATGTCCAAGTATGAGGTTCATTGTGTGTTTTTAGTTGAGAAATTGATAATTATGAGATATTGGGCGTTTCTCGCGTATCGAGGCGAATTGTTTTGTCAAAATGCCCCATTGAAACATTGCAAGATGAGCTGAAACACGAATGCCTTCTATTGGGAGTTGAGAAATCTAGACCTCATTTCAAATCTTCAATTCGGCATAAATCCACTTTATATCAGTCTAAAACCACATGAAATTAACAATAATCATATCACCTGTAAAAACTCAGATGTTTGTTCTACACACAAAGAAATTCCAATATGCCTTTTGCATTTGTAACTTTAATGAGACAAATAAAATCTGATTAACTGAGTCAACAATTAATCTGACTGTTGATGGTTTCACATTTTTGTGTGTCTATTGTCAGTTGCAGTTGCATCATAGCACATACTTTCTCTTCATTTCATTTCCACTATCTCCAGGATTATAAGTTTGTAATTTTCTTTCATATTCATCTCAGAGATCTTGTGGGTAGTAAGGAACATGGATTACGGGCACCAAATATTAGCAAGCCTTTCCATCCACCCCCCCCCCCCCCACCACACACAGACATGCATCAAATAGTTTCTCTGGGAATTTTGCACGGTGTGACTCAGAGGTATGGCCTACAACTCTGTTGGAAGATAGGCCTTGCTCTCTGTAAGTTGCCACTTTAATGTTTCACCAAACAGTTAACAGTTTAAGTGTCACTGAGTCAACTTCCAGCTGTCCTCATCTTTCATGGTTGTTAATGTAGCAGAGATCAGCAAATGACCATCAGATATGTTGTCATTGAATTTTATTTATTTTTTCTTCTATGTTGTGTTTTGACAAGTGTTGCCTGTTTGCAGACATTGCATTCATGGACTTGAAATCTGACACAGAATATATTCTTCAATGTTATTTAGGAGTTTTCTCAGTAATAATAACTGTTTACAAGTAATATGTGTATCTTTCTAATTACTGCCAGCAAGATCCAATTGAACTGACATATATTCTCTATATGGGAGTTGTGTATTCCATAAACACCTCTGTGTTATATTTTTGTATGTGTTGTGTACATATTTGTGTATATTGCTGTCACTTATTACAGGATTAAACATGTCTTTGATCTTTGTATCAACATCAATTCTTAATCACATTTGATAGATTACTGGAATGACCCACTGATTACATGGGGAAGTTAACCACTGCCATGAAGGAAATTTTTACCAAATGTAGTCTAAATGAGCAGCTTGTAAACAAATTATGTTTTGTCACATTTTGAATTTAATTTTTGTTTATTTTTAAATTTTAATTTGAAAAATTTCATCAAAAATGAATTAAAATAATAAAAAAATAATTTAAAATAGTGTTTAACATATCTGGTTAATGCTTTATACCTCTTCTTATAGGCAGAAGGATTGTCTACTTGGTGCTTTTTACCAGATGGAAAAATATGTACAGGTTAGTGAGATATTGTACTTTTTACTTGTACCTCAATCTTAAGTCATATGGGGCAAACTGAGGGGAAATTATAAAGGGGGTACCCTTGGTATATAGGCTGTAAAATCTCTATCTGTGCATAGTTTTATCTGTGCCTTCTCAACAATGTTTGGGGATGGGTATGGTTTGATCAGATGGGAGCATTCCTTATTTTAACAATGGTTCCATCCCTGACAGGCATCAGACTACAGTTAATCACTTCCGGGTCAGTGCCCACGACCTACATTGTTTAGAAATTTGAGAGCAGACCTTTAATGGATTTTATGAGCTGCGATTTTTCAGCATTTCTGATACATGTGATATTTCAACTTGCAGGTGGGGCTTCAAGCTGTACTTCCTGGTGTTGATTTGGACCACCTTGGGAAAAGCATGTTGGATGGAGACATAACCAGTGAGGGGTGAGAAGGCTCCCTGTTTACAAATTGAATGACATTCTGTAGCACCAATCAGCTGTCAGTGGCGGGAATTTGAAATTTCGATGGTCAACATCTGTCAAGACTTTCACAGTTAGTGTCCCACAAGGTGAATATTGTCATGCCATGTGGATTCATGCATCGGTAGTTTCTTGTTTTTTTTTATGCTAATACATAACAAGCAACAAAATTAATAGTGGTCTGCTGCCCTGTCTCCAATAGCGGAAGTTGACCTTCACTACGTTGCTATGACGTATAGGGGAAAACCCACTTACGCACGGTTCACTTTGAACTCTTCAGTGTTGCATATGAGCGAACTACTTTTCATATGCTCTGTCCAGATAAACAGGGAAAATAATCTCAAGATAATTCTTTTTAACGCTAGGTCACAGAGGTATTATGGAGACTTGAAAAGTAATCGAAATGTTCGGCAAACATCTATTTTACTATATATGAAGTCACTTCCGGCGATGTGCGCGAAGGCCCCGAATCCGGTCCAAAAATCTGACTGGTGTCTGGGGTATTATTAGACCCCCAGCGAGGTGGTTGCATCAAGAGGTCAATCTTTTCCCGATCTTTTCTCCACACGATCGCGAATCACCACAATCATTGTTGAATAACCTAAATGCAATTGAATAGTTATGAATCATTAATTTTCACAACGACAAACTTCAGCAATGTACGATCTGTGTTCATACAAGAAAGAGCGATAGTAATCAGATTGGGAAAAAGTGCCTCTCCAATTTTGGAGATAAAAAAGGTCGTTTTTCTTGAATAACTCATTTTTTTCTAAATGGCGCATACATTGATATTTTTTCACATTGGTTTACGTGCTTTGAAGAAGTTGTTGCCTATCTACTTCAGGAGATAGAAAGCGGTCTGTTGTTTTTTCAAACTGTCATTTCAACACTTTCGAACAAGTTAACTATAAATCCTATAAATGGCAAAATGTGTTAACATATGTAACTATATGTCAATTTATGCGCCATTTAGAGAAAAATGCTATTTTGTTCATATTTTCATAAGAAAAACGACCTTTTTTACCGTCAAAATTGGAGAGGCACTTTTCCCCGACCTGGTAATTCACTAGCAGGTGAGAGCCAAGTAACTAAAGTTTGAAAATATGATTAGAATCCAATCAGAAGAGCTATCACATTGCCAGTTTTCTCATACTCTGCTACTCGACTGGAACCTCTGCGCTAACCCAGTCAAATCGTTTTGCCTTGGCCTGTGAGCCTGTTTGCACCGGCATACGATCAGGCGTAACCGCCTGTTCAAGGAATTGGTTTGCATCTGGATACCGATGCCAGATCCACATGTCGATGGAAGTCCAGCAGTCGCAGCTCAAATGCTGTTTTAGCAATAATTACTTAGCGTTGCTATAGTACTATAGTAATTATTTTTTGCCGTACTTGTACCGTTTTGCGAGTCGTGTAATGAACATATCGTATTGCATTGTTGTGAAAATCACCCACGCCAAGAACAAAGCTGGCTGCTCTGTGGTTCATTTCTCGAACATCGATTTAAATGGTCAGTATCCGTATAATATTAATAGTGTAATTGTAACCTTTTATGTTCTAACAATTGCAACAGCTGACAAGTCGCCAGCTGATATCGCAACTAGGAAATTGTCTCGCTAATCTGCATGCAGATTCATCCATTAATGACATGAGTGCGATAATTTGGGCGAGTAATATATAAAGCGTAAATCTGGTATTACTGAGGGAGAGCCGTGATGACGTCAAGTGGAGTTACGTGGAGGTGACGTCACTTCCGGGTCAAAGGGCACTTCCGGGTCACGTGATTGGCATCTTCGGGCATGTTCCAATCCTACTTGACCCAGGCACGTCAATGTTAATGGGGCAGTTACTCCGCCTGAATCCCTGGGAATCTTCCGGAATGTCCGTTAATCTCCCGGAATGTCCGGTAATATCTGGAGGACAATTGACCTTAGAGGTCAACCCTATTTTGCCCTGTCAAGGTTATAGCCATACATACAGCGAGAGAAGAAAAATCGCCATGCATAGCAAAACGTGCAGCGAGAGAAGGGGAATCCCCATGACCCAAGTGGAAGTCGAACCAGCAATGCAAGCACCAAATGCCGACACTTTATCCAGTGAGTCACGAGTCAGTACGGAATAGGAAAGGTTGAAAATACCATGATATAGCTCAAGTACTAGAGCGCGGGTCTGCGACATATACTTTTTTGTTCAGCTTAAAAGGCCCAATGGGGAACCCATACATGGACATTCTTCTTTACGGTATGGAGTGTGGCACCTTATGTTTTCTGTCTCACGTTGTAGAATAGGTTAGCAAGTGTCTCGCTGAAAAGTTCTGACTGTGCATGCGTGGTGCACACGCAGATATGCGTTGGACGTTTTGGGGTATAGGTAGACCATCCGTTGTCCGAATGGGCTATGTGAGGTGTCATAATGAAGCATTCATGGAGAAGAGGCTGACTGGACTAGTGTGTCATTGAAAGGCCATCCATCTGCGCATGTGCACTAGAAAGGGAGCTTTTGAATGGACGTTTTGGGGTAGTGATGGATCATCGGTGGTCCGATTGGGTCGTGTGAAGTGTCATATTGAAGCACTCGTAGGGGAGAGTCCGACCGGACTGGTGGGTAGTGGAAATGCCGTCAAGCTGCGCATGCGCAGTGGGAAAAGTGAATGTGAGTAGATGTTTTGCGGGTAGAGATGGGCCATGCACCCATGGTCCAAATGAGGTGTAGGCGGTATCCTATTGAAGCTATTATCGGGTAGATTACAAGCGTTTGGTCCGTCATCCACAATTCAGCCGTCGTCCATTAAAGACTATCCGATTCAATAATCCAAAGCCCTATTCCATATTCCATATAACAGCATTAGCACCAAATTCAAAAAGACAATCATAGTATACATAAACATAGGCTAGTTTCCTGCAAGAGAGAAGTGGTCACCACTTTTCAATGTTGCCGCCAAGACATCATGATGTTCCAAAAATATCGAATCCGTGTCGCTAATCAGTATTCTTAATCCATATGATCCATACATTTTGGGAGCGTATTGTTACGGAATCTATTAATATCCACGTTGCGGTGATCGAGGACGCTGGACAGGGTAACTTGCAACAGACTTACATCCAAATGCGTCCCTGCATCAGGAAAACAGCCATGGCGATCCCTGTAAGGCTTAGCCTGTTGCCTCTTGAAATGACAGACGACCTCACGCACAGGTCCATCGTGAAGACCAAGCGTCACCTGAAAGAGGATATGGGACTACCGCCCATCGAGGCCTTGCAAAATCAAAATGCGCAAACAGCTGTTCGATGACATGTTGCCCTTACAGTATCCTGGCCTGCCCGACGACGATTAGAATAAACGGACAAGAGCGAACATGACCGAAGGTTGACGCAACACCAAATAGCTGCTGATTAGCCAAGAGCACCCGAGACTATATCTAACGGGCAAGAGCGAATATGATAGACGCAACTTCAATGACGGCGTCCGATTGGACAAGAGCGACCGTCGATGCGTCTATTAAACGGACAAGAACATACTTGAATTGTAAACATACCCAACTCAGCTCCCTCAGCATGGGTATGATGTAACATTGGGGAGATTAAACTATATGAAAACTTGAACGTGTTGAACTTTCTTTCCCTCACCTGTCTGAATAATGGCATTACGGGATTGGGATGAGCTTTAAAGCGTTATGATAAGGCATAAAATGCGGCAAGATAGGCATCAACCCGATAAGAGCTTCAATAGGATATCACCCGCGCCGGATTTGGACCAAGGGTGACCCATCTCTACCCCAAAACGTCCACTCAAATTTTCCTACTCCGCATGCGCAGATTGACGGCATTTCCACTACACACCAGTCCAGTCGGACTCTCCCATACGAGTGTTTCAACATGACACACAATACGACTCATTCGGACCAGGGATGATCCATCTCTACCCAAAAACGTCCATTGAAATGCCCTTTTTCACTGCGCATGTGCAGATTGAGCTTTAACTATACACCAGTCCAGTTGGACGCTCCTCTAAGAGCTCTTCAACATACGACTCAATCGGACCATGGATGGTTCATCCCCGCCCTAAAACGCCCATTCAAATGCCAGTTTATACTGCGTATGCGCGGATGGATGGCATTTCCACGACACACAAGTCGAGTTGGGCTGACCCCTACGAATGCTTCAATATGACACCACACGGGGTCCATTCGGATCACGGATGGTCCACCTAGACACCAAAATGTCCACCCATGATCTGCCTGTGCATCTGGTTCTGGTTATCGTTTATCTTCATGTGTTTACAGAGAACAATAAGAATTGTTTTCACCTCAGAATCAAATATTTTGCACGAATGCACTCCTTCACGTCCCTGTTACTCGAGAATCATTAGACCCAGTGGCTTGATCTTTTTCTGAGTATACAATATAATATTGTACCTCATGGCAATTGAACAATTTCTTGTGTATGCAATATACTTTATTTTAGGCACTTCTACTGCACCTGTTCTGTGGCCATTTGCCTATCTAAACATACAAGTTCAATGTAGTACGAGGGCTCCGACCCAGAAGTGATTAACTCTGGTCTGATGCCAGCTGCATGTATCGCTATGCATAGATATTTCCCATCGCTCGCTGTGTGTATGGCTATAAACATGACGGGACAAGATAGGATTGCCCTCCAAGGTCAATTGCCCTCCGGACATTACCGGACATTCCGAAAGACTCCCAGTGATTCAGGTGAAACAACTGCCAATTAACGACGCGCCTGGCACAAGGTAGCAGGCACGGCGGAAGCAATTTGTGATTGGAGGGGCCACTATCCCAGAACAACAGCGGCGAGTCCAGGGGCCGCCTAGGCCCCGGAAGCTCCAGGGGTCTTACATGGCCGGAGATGCGTTCTAGCGTATTTCCAAGTAATAAAACAAGAAATCTTCGCTTGTGTAAACTCTATTTGTTTTGCCTGTTTTGTTGTTTCTCAAAACATTTTTTTTCAAATATTCGCTGCCATTGATGATTTTCGGAAGTATAAATAATTTAAATATTAAATATCATTTCAATCGAAATCCAAACGTCTAGTCCGCCATTCAATATTCAGCTGTCGTCCATCAAAGATTTTTCACGTTCATAATCCAAAGACCTAATTTATTTAACAGCGCTAGCACAAAATTCAAGAAGAAAAAAATTCATAGTAGGCTACACATAAAAATGCAAGAGAAAAGCGGTCAACAGTTTCCGGCAATGATGCCGGCAAGACATCATGAGGTTCCAAGAATATAAAATCCGTATCGGATCAATATTCTTAATCCATATAATTGCTTTGTAAAGTCGTTATCTAGAGTTTGATGTATCTGTCACGAACGGGGCGACAAACTGGGGCACCCGGGTCCCGGGCGTCAAAAGGAATAGGACCCTACCCGTGTGGTTTTCGGGTGTGAAAAGGAATAGAAACCAAACGTCGTGATATGACTGAAATAGTGTTGAAAGCGACGTTAAATCATATTCACTCAATCACTCACTCACCCTGTTACGCTTTTATTGTGACTGTCCATATGAACATCATGATCATCAGCATGTGATATGTATCGCCAAATTTGAGAAACTTCTGCTGGAGGCGCTTGGTGGTATAGCCCTGCTTTATAATTCTGAAATAATGTACACAGATTTTTTCTATAAAGTTCACCTTATGAATGTGAATGCTTATTGCAAATCTGCATTAAATACAGATATATGTTTTTTCACTTTAGTCTATCGGGTTTTTTTCTTTCTACCGTCTTTTTGTTTGGTTTTGCGTCGTGCGCGTGTTTTTATTTTTGCTGGAAATATTGGGGGGGGGGGCATGGCTCGCCGCCCCTGGGTAGGACTGGGACACGTCCGGAGATGCCAATTAGAACACCGGAAGTCATCTGACCCGGAAATGGCCTTTGACCCGGAAGTTTCCTTTGACCCGAAAGTGACGTCACCTCCACGTAACTTCACGAGACGTCATCACACTCACCGTCAATAATACCAGATTTACGCTTTTTATGCTACTGGGGCAATTGTAGCACTATATGTTAATACAAATACATTACAACACATATAAGGGAAGTGGGAAGAGGTGCCGACATACTGACAGTCACATGACCTCACAGTATAGTCTTCCGGTTAACCTATTCTAAAGCACATACCAAGAATCTAACGATTCGTGAATTACAACAATTGTGATAATTACCAGGAGACTCAAATGCATATCCTCACTAACACACTATTTAATCATCTTTATCCATGGTACCAGTATACATCTCTCGTGAAAGGTTATCCTTCCACCTTTCACTCGAACAAATATTTATGCTATTCAAACTCAACAGTGCAATATCCTCTATATCGTAGGTTGCTGCTGTTAGAAAAAGTTAAATATTTTCACAATCAGCCCCCACAATTAGGATAAATGCTGCAGGAAAAATTCCTTGTGGCACTGATATATTCCCTAATCGTGTCAGCGCCAAATCGTGTAAACAAATTGCGCCTAATCGTGTAGAAAATTTGCGCTTAATGGTGGAACTGTGCCTAATCGTGTACGAAATTTGCGCTTAATGGTGGAAATGCGCCTATTCGTATAAGAAGGCTGCGTTTAATCATGCAAGAGCTCCTAATCATATGAATCATCTTGCGCCTAATTCTGCGTTGTGCCTATTCGTGTAGATAAATCGCTCTTAATTGTGAAAATGCGCCCATTCGTGTAGCAGATTTGCTCCTAATTGCGGAAATGCGCCTGTTCGTGTAAGAAATATGCGTCTAATCGTGGAAACGCGCTTATTCGTGGAAATCATTTTGCGCCTAATTATGCGTTGCGCCTAATCGTGTAGAAAATTTGCGTCTAATTGTGGAAATGCGCCTAATCGTGTATAGAGGTTGCACCTAAACGTGTAGTCATGAAAACGACCTAATATAGAGCAGGAATACGAATTTGAAGATTGGAACATCATGATGGGCGGCTAGAATATAACTCCAAGCCAGACAGTTATTTATGGAATTGCTGTGTCCACCCCGAATTCAAGTTTTTCGACTGTATTTGTGAAAAGCTACTAAACCTCAAGAACAGTTCACAGATATCGGATATAATCTGTTCTAAAACCATGCTCTGATTCATCATTTCATTTTCGGAGCTAATTCTGCAAAAGGACGTAAAAGCGCTGAAATGACCATTATGAAATGTTTCCGAAATCGGCCAAAGTAATGATAATGTAGATATGGGGAAGTGGATCTTCCTCTTGTGTGTGTATAAGTGAAAGCGCTGAAACGAGATGTCCGCCACTGTTTTTGTGATCCTTAGAGATAATTCTCGCGAGAGTTGGGATGAAGTATTTGATATGCTCAACTTGGACTTTTCCAATTTTTTCCACCCACCGATGAAAATCCCGCACTTTAATTTTGAAAATTTGAATTCACTAAACAAAAGTCGAAACAGCCAACATTGCAAATGGTGACCCGCACAAGAGCCTGTATAATGAGCTGTCATATCGAGCAGCACCATCTGTATATTAAAGGGAGACAACTCAAGTACCGTAGTATGAAAATGTTAAATTGCCTAGGAGTTTTGGGACGCTTGGGTGTGGACGCGCCTGCGCAGTCGCGAATTCCGGTCACGTGACTTCCGGAAGACGTCACTTCCGCCAAATTTCTTTCGAGAAGTGACCCAGGAGTCACGATGGCAGTGACGTCATACGGTGACGTCATCAGTGTGTGTGTGTGTACGTGACTGCACGCCGGTGGGGGTGGATTACACAAACTGATGGCGTCAATCTGGAAAAGTTTGGGGAAACTCCCCTCATGGGAGTGACGTCATCAGCCCATATACTAAGGTGTCATGTCTTCTAGCGCCACGATGTATGCTAAGGGGCGACAACTCGACATATATCCCGTAGGACGACTATATCGCAGCACCACCTGCATACTGAGGGGAGACAACTCATCCTACTGCCAGCATTTGAAGCGTTAAGCGTTCAATAGATTTCGACACCCACATTCGTTTTCGCCGCTGGGCGTCGAAGGGTGTCTAAACGCCTCAGCAACTCATGTTCCTGAAACGGAGGATGAATAGAGGATCTGAAGTGGACCTGAAGCGCCGAAGCGTTGAAGCGTTCAGACGCTTGGCGTCGATCGTGGCAGTTGTGTGCTGAACTGGTGTTCATAGCGCTGTAGCGATCTATTTTTAGGCCGGGGAAAATCTTCCGACCAGATTGATCCAATTAACAACCAATGAGAAGAGCACAATATCTCCTGTCCAAACCTGTCTGGTGGGTCAGGACGCCCATGTGCACGATTGAGTGCGCATACGGTATATGGAGAACCAGTGTGGTGAGCGACATGCGATTTGCACCAAACGAGAGCCCGGAGCCAGGGGTAAAATAGATCGACTGCTCCTACGCGCAGAGTAGCATAGAAAGCACAAAACGGGTCGTATAGGAAGGTGTGGCGTGCGATACGGAGAACCAGTGGACTGAGGGGCATGGAAACCAGGCATTGGCACCAGAGTAGTATGGGCTGACTGCGCATGCGCGTCTAGTCCACCAGACAGGTTTGGACAGGAGGCATTCCGCTGTTTTCATTGGTTTTTGACTGGACCAATCAGATCGCAAAAAAATTCCGGGTCTAAAAATAGATCGCTACAGCGCTATGAACACCAGTTCAGCACACAACTGCCACGATTGAAGTCAAGCGTCTGAACGCTTCACCGCTCCGGCGCTTCAGGTCCACTCTTCCTCCTTTGTTTCAGAGACCTGAGGTGTTGAGGCGGCTAGACACCCTTCGATGCCCAGCGGCGAAAACGAATGAACGCTTCAAGTGCGGGTGGCGAAAACCATTCAACGCTTAAAGGGCGGGCGCGTCAACGCTTCAGATGCTGGCTGTAAGATGAGTTGTCTCCCTTAGTATACATGTGGTGCTGCGATACAGTCGTCTCACGGGATATATGTCGAGTTGTTGCCCCTTAGAATACATTGTGGCGCTACAAGACATGACAGCTTATTATATGGGCTGATGACGTCACTTCCTTGAGGGGAGTTACCTCAAACTTTTCCAGGATGACGCCATCAGTTTGTGTAATCCACCTCCACCTGCGTGCAGTCACGTACACACACTGATGACGTTACCGTATGACGTCACTGTCACCGTGACCCTTGGGTCACTTCTCGAAATATTTTTTGGCGTGAGGTCTTCCGGAAGTCACGTGACCGGAAGTCGAAACTGCGCAGGCGCGCCCACACCTCAGCCGTCCCAAAAGTCCTAGGCAATTTAACATTTTCCTACTACGGTACTTGAGTTGTCTCCATTTAATATACAGATGGTGCTGCGAGATATGACAGCACATTATACAGGCTCTTGTGCAGGTCACCATTTGCAATGTTGGCTGTTTCGACTTTTGATTAGTGAATTCAAATTTTCAAAACTGAAGTGCAGGAGTTTCATGGGCGGGTGGAAAATATTGGATAAGTCCAAGTTGAGCATATCAAATGCCTTACCCCAACTCGCGCGAGAACTATCTCTAACGATCACAAAAACAGTGGCGGACAACTCGTTTCAACGCTTTCACTTACACACACAAGAGGAAGATCCGCTTCCCCATTTTCACATTTCTACATTTTCATTACATTGTATGGGTTGAAACTGGCCGATTTCGGAAACATTTCATAATGGTCATGTCAACGCTTTTACGTCTTTTTGCAGTATTGGCTCCGAAAAATGAAATGATGAATCAGAGCATGGTTTTAGAACAAATTATATCCGATATCCGTGAACTGTTCTTGAGGTTTAGTAGCTTTTCACAAATACAGTCGAAAAACTTGAATTCGGGGTGGGCACAATAATTCAATGAATAACTGTCTGGCTTGGAGTTATATTATAGCCGCCCATCATGATGTTCCAATCTTCAAATCCGTATTCCTGCTCTATATTAGGTCGTTTTCGTGACTACACGTTTGGGCGCAGCCTCTATACACGATTAGGCGCATTTCCACAGTTAATCGCAAATTTTCTACACGATTAGGCGCAACGCATAATAGGAGCAAAATGATTTCCACGAATAATCGCGTTTCCACGATTAGACGCATATTTCTTACACGAATAGGCGCATTTCCACAATTAGGAGCAATTTTTTCTACACGATTAGGCGCAACGCGGAATTAGGCGCAAGATGGTTCATATGATTTGGAGCAGTTGCATGATTAAACGCAGCCTCCTTACACGATTATGGCGCATTTACACAAATAGGCGCAAATTCCGTACACGATTAGGCGCATTTCCACCATTAAGCGCATATTTCGTACACGATTAGGCGCAGTTCCACCATTAAGCGCAAATTTTCTACAGAATTATGCGCAACACGTTATTAGGCACAATTTGTTTACACGACTTGGCGCTGACACGATTAGGCGCAAATACACGAATAGGCCCCCCCCCACAACGCCCCCGGTTAGCTACTATTTAACAGCACATATGCACAATTTTAATCCAATTTTAATCAATTAATTTTTCAATTTGAATATCCAATATATCGAAACGGTATTGGACACAGCCTCTAATTTCGCAAACATATTTACCTACCTGTGGTCTAGAAGCCTATCGAAAATGAGTCGCCTTGACCCGTATTTTACACAGATATGCCCCTTTTCAGACGTAAACGGAACTTAATTCCATCATATATTCTTGTCTTTTGCCATATTATCTGCAGAACCATGTTTAGTATAGCCGACAAATTTCGGAAGGTTATTTATCTATACTTGTAGTTTAAACGCCTACAAAATTTAGTTGCATCTACCGTTATCGTATGCAGTTATGTCCCTTTTTGTGCATAATGTGTACATGATTTCATGATATATTCTTGTTTTATAAAGAAACATGGTACTATGACTTCCCAAATTCACACCCCATATGGATCTCAAACCCTTGGGGAAAGTCGAGGGGTTTGATGTTTTAATTTTTGTATACACGACAGTATATAACAAGTACAATTGTCTTCAAGTGAAGTGTGCATGTACAGCAACTGGCTGGATACCTTTGGGTTTTCATTTTCAGTCAGCCAGCCTACCCATCATTAAATCCTGAATTATCTAACATTGTGCCATTGTATCAAGTTTATCCAGAAGATTCTCAGTTAAATTTGTTTTCGCAGGGGTGAACATGAAATACATGTACAATATACAGAACAGTATGATTCACTATAACATATCCCCCTATGTATATATATTAGGGCTGAAATTCGAGCATCAAGTCTACACATCCGAAGTCTATAAATTCTGAAGTATATATATATTACCATGTTACTCAAATTAAGGGTTGAATGATTGCCTTTAACTGCCCATTAATATTTTACCTTGCATAAACCCCATTAGTTTCAGTACATTGCAAATTTAGTGGTAGATTAATTATGGCATTAAAAAGCAATTAACCTTTTTCACTGACCCCATTAATAATTTTAATGGCAAATGTAGGCCATTAACTCCGGCTTCATGCAAATGTTAATGGCATCTATAGACCAATTAAAATTTGAGTCCCTGAATTCCAACGTAGTTTAATGGCATTTTTTTTCAGTGTGCCATTAAGTTGAATTTGTAATGGTATTTTAATGGGACAATATTTTGTCCATTAAAAATATTGGAACAAAAATTAATGAGGGAATTTAATGGATATTCGCATATTAATGGCATTCTAATGGCATTTTAATGATTTTTTAATTGACATTCTGTGCAGTAATGATCGTCTGAATATCGATTCACCGTACTGCACTCATGAATACGTTCTTACTTGGCGACAGTTGAAACACATGTCGCGATACTCAGTTGCTCGAATTCACGCGATGTGCTGAAGCAATCTAAAGATTTAGACAACAATTGGATCATTCATTTGGTTTCGAAATGATGACTTATCACACAGAATAAGTTGACAAACGTAATAACCTTTAAACAAGAATTAATGTAACTCTGAATATGGAGGTTAGTTTGACCTTCAGTCTAGATTTCAGCATTTATTTCTCCATCGTCAGGAATTATATTGCATGACCACATACATTTGGCCTTTACGGTTTTGTTTCATCCTTTCCATGAAATTTATGCCTTCGCGGTGTGGGACCCTAATTGTTCCTCACAAAATGCAATCGTTTTCGTATACTGGTGTCGGGGTGAAATTAACTTGTAACCCAGACTGTCATATGTAGGGCAGGTTGAAGGAAAAAAAGTTCCCCTGCGTGTTCACACGACCATTTCCCATCATCGAAGGGGGGGGGGGGGGGGCTATGCAGTATGGAAGGCCATCAGTGCCTAAAACCAAAGATATGTTCCATAATGTATAGATTGTTGTTATTGGATACAGAGAATGGGACTTACAATCATAAATGGATCAGCTCAATTAGATCTACCCTGGAAAATACGGGAAAAAATATCACATGGCTAACTCAGTCTTTATCAATGTCGAGTACTGGAGAAAAAAAGAGCATTGAAAGGATATTGAAAGATCAGTACTTGCAGACTTGGTGCGAAAAAGTTTCATCATCGAGTAAATCAACTTACTACAAATTATTTAAAACAGATATTGCCTTAGAAAATTATCTCATTAACCTCCCCAAAAAATACAGAACTATCTACACTAAATTTAGGACAAGCAACCACAAACTACCAATTGAAACTGGTCGCTGGCAAAATAAATCTAAGGAAGAGAGAATATGTACTTTGTGTACCAGTGGTTCAATAGGTGACGAATTCCATTATATTTTCCAATGCTCTTTTTTCCTTGATATAAGAGAGATATGTTTACCACGGTATTACTGGAATAATCCAGATTTGTTTAAATTTGCAGATATATCCAGAAATAACTACCCACCCAGACTAATGAAATTATGTAAACTAATTAATGCTATCATGGATAATTTCGCAGATTGATAGATGTAATATCTGTCCTGGAAAATCCACTAGCTATTTATTTGCTCGTGTTGATCTGAATCTACGTTACATATAATAACGAATATACTCCCAATCGCCATTTTTATATTATTTATCTGTATGTATCCTCATATACCACAATTCGTGGTCTGAGCGGAATAAAGTATTGTATTGTA